>CM031242.1:8409350-8439350 GCA_018340775.1 Taxus wallichiana var. yunnanensis | reverse complement strand
AGCCCCGTGTGAGTTAGTCTCCCTTCATCCTATTTTGTTTGTTTTGTATTTTTATTTTGGTACTAGTCTTTTGCATGCATGTTTGCCATCTACACACTTAGAAAACACATCATACCTTCTTGAAATGATACATATAAATCAATTCTAACTATTACATAAACACACACACACACACACACACACACACACACACACACACACACACACACACACACACACACACACACACACACACACACACAATTTACACACAATTGATACATATCATTTTCCATATCAATTTCTCATCATCAATTAAGTTCACCACAATTTCCATGATTATACATTTCTAATAGAACAAGAAAACTCATTTTAATCAATTATCATCTACTTGTTATTTGTTCTTTATCATTCAAGAAAATTAAAAAAACAAGCGAAGTACTAAAGTCTAATAATTTAATTTTTCCAATAAGTTTCCATAATTTAATAACTACCAACATAATTCGTATAGCAAGCCGAATCAGAATATATGAAATTCGAAATCATGTCACCCAAACCATGTATAATATATCAAATAAACGATATATCAATATGTCTTTCCTCATCGATGGTAGTCTGGGCACCTCGTGTTGATACAATACATACAAGTGTTATATTACACAACTATAATATAGAGGGAGAGAGAGAAATGTATCTAAAAAATGTCTGAGGGAAGTGGGCACTACAATCATAACAACTCAAATTTGTGCACATGTCTGTTGCATCTTTAATACCCCTATACTCCAACAAGTGAAGAGACATCTCGTAGTAAACTTAATGTGGTTAATGAGGGTGTAGAACTTTCCCACCAGATCTAGATCTAGAGCCCCAAATAGTATTTCCTCCACAACTAGTTCCACTCGATCCAATTGATCCCGATCCTCTGATCCACCTCATCCTCCCCGATCCTCCGATAGTGGGAAATGCAGACCGGTGGATATACTTCCTTGCGTCCCAATCCGTAGTACTAAATTTAATTGCTATGGTATGTGAAGCTATAGTTATTCCATATATATTTATAATGTTCTACGCACCCACACTCTATCCTAATGATGCATCAAAAATATTCCTTCAATCGAACCCCCAAACAATGATGTTGTATGTGCTACCATAGGTGTATGTGTTATCTGATGCACTTCTGTATTCAAATGGAAATGATATCTACCCATAGCTACTGGATTACCTATACTAACCTTCTTCTCAATGAATAATTATAAAATTGGAACACCATGCACAAGGGCTAGGTCATCAAGTGGGATTAGATGCGTGCATGTGGTCCTCAATCTTTCCTCCTCTAATGTGATCTCATCTAAAGTGAAAGTGGATTATCTATCTTGCTTACCTAGGTGTGGAATTTCTTGATGCTCTAGATCCACATATTCCACATGAGATTTAAATCCCTTAAAAGTCATCCACCTCCATAGCCCCATAGACTCCTCAAAATCATGATTTTTCCAATTTCCTTTCCCACGCTTCATTATACTTGATCCAACTTTCCTCTCTCTACCTTTATGTCACCAAGTATTTCATCTTTCACCACACTGCTCCTACCCCCTCACGTGGTGGGGATATAGCTAGTTATAGGTTATTGTTCCAAACTTATTAGAACCATCAAGATTTTAATTGTCAAAGGAATAACACACAAGTAAGACCCTCCAGGCTTGCGTAAGAACTCAAACTCAGCAATTTCCGACAAGATTACATAGAGATTGTATGCAATGGAAAGTTGCAAAAGCTATGGAATGAGGCTAAAGAACCTCAAAGCTTTGATAAGTCATCCATATACCATGAGATAAGATCTAAACAAGATTTAATCCTATACATGCATCATAACTTTAACAAAAACATAAAAAAAACTAGCATATATACTACTCTCTACTCTTTAGATTACTTCATTAAGAAATTGAACCTAAAAATATCAACTTAGCAATCAAAGGTGTGATTTTTGATATGAAACTCAAGCTTTCAAGAATGGAGTCTCACCATTAATGGCTTCAAGGTCAATGGTTCTCTCCATATTACTCAAAACTTGGATTATGGATGCAAATGGAGGTGTTAGCTCAACAATGGAGGAAGGAAAACTTTAGATCAAATGTCTAATTAGCTTGAATCTAATACAAATGAGATCCAAGCTTTCTTAGGCTTGTTTTGGCTTTGTGTTATGTAAAGTTGTAAGTTTTAGAGGGAGGGGTGACCCTTCTATTTATAGTTTTCCAAATGGAAGAGTTTGAAATTTGGGTGCATGTGGGACTAAAGCTCAAAAAGAAATTTTAGATTAGATTAGGATAAACATGATTTAGGCTTAGTTAATTTTGGTTTAGGCTAGCTAACTAGGGTTTAGGCTAGTTAAACTTGATTAGCAAGTGATTAGAGACTCATTGAGAGTTGGGAGGGTCTGGATAACCAATTGTGACTAATAGATAGCCTATGAAGCCAATAGAAGTGGTCTAGAGAGAACTAGGGAGGTTCTGAATGGTTGAAAGGAGGAATGTTTAGCTAATAAGAGAGATATTAGCCAAATAATCTGATTATAGAAGAATACGACCAAGAAGGTGTCATGAATGGGCATCCGAGAATGGAGCGAAGAATGGGGAATTAAAAAAGTGTCGTTAATCGGTTGAATGGGAGGAAATGCTAAGTGTAAGAATATTTTAGGTGTCTACATTTGCCCCTCTTTGAGGTGGCGTAAGTGACGTCACTTCAAATAAAGTAGACAAGCATAAACAAGTATAAATTTATGAAGGGATAGAAGAAAAATGAGTGGAATGGAGGATGCCCCCTCGATTATTGATGGGGTGATAGAAGAACTTGATCAACAATTGAAAAGATGATAGAAAGAGAAAAGAAGAAAGAATAGTGTGGAGAAGAAGAAATGATATATAAAAGAAATAAGTACCGGAAGGGAGAATGAGCTAACATCCATCCAATGCCTTTTAAACAATTTTATTTTTCATCATATTGCTAGTGATCTTCATCATTGGTCCTTATTAAAAGGAATGAACAAAAGTGTAGTATGACATGAAAAGCCATATACGAACAAATGTCCATTGCTAAAAAAACACAAATCCCATGCAACATACAAAATGCAATGCAATACGAGAAAGTAAAATATTCCTAACTCCATGCAACATACATAATGCAATGCAATACGAGAAAGTAAACAAGCTAACCTAACAAAGAAACACAACGTAATGTTTTTGTTATCGAGATTCAATTCTGACCTGTGTGAGTTAATGATAAGGGTTGATTATGGTGCCCCAAGCAAGGATACATGCAAGGGGAATAATGGAGGACACTTCCATCCTATGAAAAAGAAATGTGCACTATGAAATATTATTGGGAAACTTATTGTACCCCCAGTAGTATAGATGAAGTAAGCAGCCTAGCTTTGGTTGATGGAGGTAGATCAAGATGATCTGCGAGTCACACACATGAATAGGTGAGAACTAAAGAGTGACATTTTGTAGGATGATTTTCAATTTTTAGAAGTTTTCTTAAACATATTTGAATGTTTTTGTGATTTTTCTAACATATTTGAATGTTTTGATTTTTCTAACATATTTGAATGTTTTTGTGATTTTGAAAGTTTTTGAAACTATGTACAGGAAGATGAGGAATCATGGATCCCCTAGTGATAGATGGGATGTATAAGGGCATAAGGCCACGTGCGTATGAGAAAGGTGAAGATGCAAAAATGCCCCAACGATCAGGTGGGAGTATTCAAAGGAAAACTCTTCACGAGTAGAAGTGGGACCCAAGGCCATTATGGATAGGTTTAACATGATGATGAACGCAAACTAATGAAGTGATGGGAAGAAGCAAGGATTCCCCCAATGTAATTTGGCCTAAAAGAACATGATAGAAAGGAAGGAGAATATTGCTTTTTTTTTAAAGGAACAAAGGTGACCGAAAACGTGGCAAAAAAAAATAATCTTATACAAATGGATGTTCTCAATGAAGTAGAAGAACGATGTGAATGATATGAATGTATCTTAGAAGCCTCGTGAAGAAGAAGTGATTAGCCAAAGGCACAAATTTTGAGATGAGATATGGACTAGAGTAAGATTCTGAACAAGGTCCCTAAAAAAGACACTTGGTAACATACTAATCATGTTTACTCATAGAGATCTAGTGTGTGCACATGGAATTTATTACCTCTTGAAGGGAAGATTTAATAGACAACAAGTGAAGACACCCTAGCCAATGTGTAGGACTGATTGATTTTGATAGGTGATAGGTGATTTGTGAATGAAATGTGGAAGTATAGCCGTACATTGATCCGCTACTAGCCATGCATCCATAGCCCCGATGGAGTTGTATTTAATTCTAATCAAAAAAATTCTCTACTGCCATTCGGTGTCCATAGCCCCGATAGAGATTATTGTAAATACCTTAAGAGAGTTATATATCAATTTACTTTTGCTCTTAGCTTTTAGCTTTTGATTTTTTGATTGATTTTGATTCTTTTGCTTTCTAAAAACTTAATTTAAATCTCTTGTTTGACAAGGGGTTAAGAACCACTGATGGCTTGATGAACGGAAATGGAAGTGATTGTGATGAAGAAATTAGCTAGTGTCAACAAATATGTCCAAAAGTTCTTCACACCAATTTTATTAGACATTGATTATGATAGGATCTCTATGAGGTCAATCGTTTTTTAATTTACCAAGGTGATAAAAGACCAGGGTCAAATGGATACCATAGAGATAAATGTCACAAAATGTGTATGAATAGGTTAACCAAAATATCACCGAAGGGATGAAAATGGTAGGAAGACTTGCAGAGAATGATAAGATAATTTACCATGATAAAAGAAAGGGAAATGGATAATCGAAAAATCCATGTGTAATAGGTTAATAAAATATCACTGAAAATGGTAGGAAGACTGTTTGATCTTTGTTTGACTTTGTACCTTTTATTTCTTTGTTTTCTCAATTTTTAGTATTTTTGAATTGATTTGATTTTTAGATTTTTGATAGTTTTTGGAAAGGTGGGACCAATAGAGTCACTCTGCATGGTAAGATCCAACAACAATGTTTGCAATTTCTTTGATAAGGGAGACTAAGTGTGATTGTTTATCAAGAGTCATGTTATCCCCGATCTCAATGATCGAGGTGAGCTCGTACTCAACAAATGACTAAATTTATCCTAAAACATGGATTTTGTATGTGGGATCTTGAGTTCCCTATCCAGAGGTTTCTACACTTTGCGCCATACTTGATGGTTACGTTGATGTGCGTTATTGAATCGCGCTTGATTTTAACCCTAAGATCATGTGAGTTACTAGGAGATTTGGAGCTCTTAGGATTTTTGAACTGAGCTTGATAATGAACCTATTTGGGTTTCTTATAAGCTAACACGTGACTTGTTTGATCCTAAGAAGGAGAAGAAAGAGAAATTGGACGTTTAGAATTGATGTGAGAAATGACCACGCGATTGCCACTACCATTGATAGAAGAAAGATGTGATGGATGAAAAGGATACGGTCCAAGAATTGAAGAGGATGGGCTACAAGAGGTGAGCCACTGATAGAAGATGAAAAGGGCCACTAGAATATGGCCCTAAGATGGAAGAAATTAGGCTACTCGGAGGTGAGTCATGGCTAGAAGAAGATGACAAAGGGTTGTTAGGCGTGCTCCAAGTATAGATGAGGAGGGACTACTAGGAGGGGTCCCATAGATAGAAGAGGATGAAGGGCTACTAGGAAGTGGCCCAAGAATAGAAAGGAATGGGCTACCAAGAGGTGACCCACAAGTAGAAAATGGAGGACTACCTAGGGGTGGCTCCAGAATAGAAGAAGATAATGGGTTGCTCAGCTGTGACCCAAGAAGAGATTTTGATTGAGGAATGGTGATAGATAATGAATGATTTCATAATGAGAAGATAGTCCATGGATCAATGCTAGACCTCGACATATCATCATGCTCAGATGAAGGTGAAGATGGAATAATAGAAGAAGAATCAAGTTCCATGACTTTAGGATCTTCCTTTATGTTCTGTTGAAAAGGATGAATTTCTTTTCCCCATATGCGAGTGTATCGAGTTTTAGAAAGAATCCTTGTTTACAATCCTCTAAAGGGATATCATCATGTAATCTAATTGTTCCTTCATTCTGAGAGAAATCAATCAATAGAGGTTGTTTTTCTTTAGTCATAGAAGGTTGAATATAAGAAATAGGTCCATTAAGGGGGAAGATTGATTGACAGAAGAAGATGACTCAAGAGAGGAAGTAGGATTGGTGGTAGGTGTCTCATGAATGGACAATTTGGATTTGGACCTATGTCATTTTTCTAGAAGATGATGCAATGTAGGAGAGAAAATAGGATCACATAGTCATCCATTAAGTTGTGACATAGGATTCAAGTTAGATGATTGACTAGAGGGAATCTGAGTCGTGGAACTCTTCAATGGAGGAAGAGGTCGTTGAGACGACTGATGAAGGAGGTCCTGCGAAGAAAGGGAGGACCGTGACTCAAGAACCAAATTAGATGTTCGATCGATGAAATGTGGATTCACATGAGTCTTCAAAGGAGGAAGACATCGTTGAGGTGATTTGGAATAAAGGTCCTGCGAAGGAAGGGAGGACCGTGATTCAAGATTTGATCTAGGGGTATCCAAACAATAGTTGGGATCCGAGTCTTCAGAAGAAGAGTGGGAATCCAAATGGTAGTTTGGATCTGAATCAGAAGAAGAAGAGTGGGGGGAACCTAAATAATAATTTGGATCAGAAGCATTCAAAACCATACCACCGAATATGAGCTGAAGGTGGGGAACAAGGTACCCGAATGGGATCTCTAACACGAAGAACCAAATGAGGTTTAGTTGTAATGGGAATATTTTGATTTGAATTCCTAAACCTAGGTTTTGTATTTTTGTAAGTGTGAGAAATTGAGCGATATTCATTCATTGTTGGTGTAGTTTTAAGCACAAATGTCTATACCTAGATAGTGTGATGGAAATCCTTCAAAGGGAAGGAAGAGACATGTCGATTTGGGTAGCATAAGGGAAACCAACTAGACATTGCATAAGTATGGAGATGTGTGTGTGATTTTCCAAAGAAGGTCTAAGGAAAATAGACATTGTGATGATGCAATCTCGACGAGATAAAAAGGATTGTCCTAGAACAATAAGTTTTCAGATGAATGATCACAAGGAACAATCATGCAAGTGTGAAACACAAATCCAATCAATAAGGAAATACTCCCTAAAAATGTGTGTGCAAAATGATAGTTCGATGCAAAGATGGTCAACACAATGTAAATATTTACATCAAGCTCGAAATGAACAAGGCGTAAATATTAACAAAGGGTAGAGGTGACTCCCAATCAAAGGATATTATGACCAGTTTAGAGATAAGCAAGGCCTAAACATCAAAGGGAGAGGATTACAAATATAAGCTACATAACCCCACCAAATTAGACACGTCTATCAAGCTTCACGGAGAAGTGAGATATTGGTATCAAATTGGTATTGAAATGACGTAAAATAAAGTAAGCGACACCTGTCAAGATTTGGAACAATGTTTGAATTTAAACCAAGTCAAATTATACTAAGGATGTGCTAAAATGTGGGCAGCGTAATGCCACAATGTGGATACTTAGATCATGTTTACGAAAAACATGACATAAGTATCTTAATTATGTCGAGACAATGCAAACAAGGTAACACGTCAAAGGGATATCAATTGATGCATAAATCTAACTATGATGATGATCATGAAATAAATATCAAGTGGCCATCAAAGATATAAGGACGCATCCATGTACTTTAGATGTTTAACAACTCAGCCACAAACATGGATGAGCGTCAATGGACAAAAAAGTGGTGAACACTATCTATGACAACACTCCTGAAAGATGTCTTCTTTTTCCCCAAATGGGCAACAAGAATGCAAAGGTGTAGATCAAAAGATGAAAAATAAACTAAGCACCACTTGGGTAGAGTTTTGCCTCTTTCGAAGGAGAGAAAGAAGCCAAGATAAGTGAAACGTTGTCTAATCTTCGTGATGAAAGGCACTTAGATCCAACTTAAGTGGATTCTTTGCCTTGTCTAAAAAATAAGGTTCTGAATCCAAACAAGTTATCACTTCATGATGGCCAAGACACGATAAAGGACTAGTAAAGTGGGCCTCAAGACAAAATGGCCTCCTTAATAAGATCTCTCAACTAGGTGTTACAAAGTTGTCTAAGAGCAGACATGATTTACCCAAAAAGTCACACTGATTAATTTGGGAGTATCTCAACTTTTCCCCCTTCAAGTACAATGGGCACTAATTGCATCCATCGTGTACTCTTGCTAGGGTCACGATACGAAAAACTTTGTAACACTAACTCACAAGGAAAACTAGTCAAGTGGGTAAGCGAGATGCTTCCTATTTCATCCATGAGGTTACACAATGGTGGACTACTTTAGGGTTCTAGTACCACCCCCATTGTTATAGCTTAAGGTGTTATGCCAAAGGGGTTATGTTCTAGTTAAGCAGAGAGGGACGTACCCTTTTCTAAAACTTACTGCAATACAAAGTGTTTTGAAAGTGTGTGTTTTTTTATCTTTTTAACTTAAATTTGGTTTTAAGTAGCACACCATTTGGCAACCTGTTAGTGGGTTCTTTGTTTTGTCTTAGCTCCTCCTTTCTTTGACAAGCATTAGGTCCTATATGCAAGGAGTTAGTATTTTTCCATAAAAGATCACAAAAAGGTTTACGTGTTTCTTTTGATTCCTAAGATCACCAAAAAAGGCACAAAGGAAGAGCATACACAATGAAAAACCCAACTAAAATAATATATGGAAAATACCTTAAGTGTTTTTGTAGAAGGAAACTCGTTTTAGCCAACTTTGAACTTTAATCTATTTTAAATCTTAAATTGAAGTGTTTTGGAAGCAAAAATAGAAGGTTTTTGAAATGTTTTGATTCCCAAGATCACCTAAAAGGTGCGAGGGAAGAGCATACACATTTCAAAGGACCCCTACAAATGAAAAACGTGAACACTCAACTAAGTTAGCACAAAAATACGATGGAAAAGAAACCTAAATCACTATTAGTGTCACAAAACCTTTCAAAGTGTTAGAATGGTCAAGAAAACAAGTTTTCAGACTTTAAGACATGTTAAAAAATGACTATTTACCTAATAATGTAAAACATAAATTTTTGTAAGTCAAAATCCTAATTTTATGATTCCATTATTTATTTCTCTTCAATACCTTTCCAACGCAACAAAAATGGAGTCGTTTCGAGCTCGGGAGAAAACGTTATGGCCTCTGGAAGATTGGTGGTGAATGTAGTTTGACACGAGACATGCCTGTACTTGACATGTGCGCCCCTGTTTCAATGCGAACACACCCGAGAATGACACCTACGCACACCCCCTGTAAAATTTACAAAAATCACAAAATTTGAAAATTTTCAAAAGCAAACAGGTTAAAGGTTAGTCAAAGTGTCCTATTTATATATCAAACCTACAAAATACATGCAAATGAAGGTCATTTATCTAGTGTTCAAAAATAGAATTGAGGAAATAACAAGTGATTTGATCCAAAAAAACTTGAAAATGAACTTTGAAGAACTCAAAGACCTCCATTAATGGAGGATGGACATAAGTGTCCCACCGGGCATGCCAAATGTATGTAATGGAAAGTTACAAAAGCTATGGAATGAGGCTAAAGAACCTCAAAGCTTTGATAACTCATCCATGCACCATGAGATAAGAGCTAAACAAGAGTTAATCCTATACATGCATCATAACTTTGACAAAAACATAAAAAAACTAGCATATATACTACTCTCTACTCTTTAGATTACTTAATTAAGAAATTGAACCTAAAAAGATCAACTTAGCAATCAAAGGTGTGATGTTTGATATGAAACTCAAGCTTTCAAGAATGGAGTCTCACCATTAATGGCTTCAAGGCCAATGGTTCTCTCCATATTACTCAAAACTTGGATTATGGATGTAAATGGAGGTGTTAGCTCAACAATGGAGGAAGGAAAGCTTTAGATCAAATGTCTAATTAGCTTGAAGCTAATACAAATGAGATCCAAGCTTTCTTAGGCTTGTTTTGGCTTTGTGTTATGTAAAGTTGTAAGTTTTAGAGGGAGGGGTGACCCTTCTATTTATAGTTTTCCAAATGGAAGAGTTTGGAATTTGGGTGCATGTGGGACTAAATCTCAAAAAGAACTTTTAGATTAGATTAGGATAAACATGCTTTAGGATTAGTTAAGCTTGGTTTAGGCTAGTTAACTAGGGTTTAGGCTAGTTAAACTTGATTAGCAAGTGATTAGAGACTCATTGAGAGTTGGGAGGGGTCTGGATAACCAATTGTGACTGATAGATAGCCTACAAAGCCAATAGAAGTGGTCTAGAGAGAACTAGGGAGGTTCTGAATGGTCGAAAGGAGGAATGTTTAGCTAATAAGAGAGATATTAGCCAAATAATCTGATTATAGGAGGAATACGGTGACGAGAAGGTGTCATGAATGGGCATCCGAGAATGGAGTGAAGAATGGGAATTAACGAAGTGTCGTTAATCGGTTGAATGGGAGGAAATGCTAAGTGTAAGCATATTTTAGGTGTCTACAGAGATAACATACTCCAGTGTGTAATTGTGTAATACACTAGTCCACCAATGATCTACAACATGAGTCCAAGATTCATCTAGCATTAAATAAAGTTTGGTAATCTTCATGTGTATAAACCCTTGGTTTATATCCCCATATTTTCTTTGATGCGTATACTGACAACCACTAGTAAAATTCTATTAGAAAAAGGATGAAAAACATCTCATAGATCTCACGATAAAGATGATCTTCCACCCAGTTATGCACATTGAAATTAGGTCTAGAGCCATATCTCTATTCAAATTGATCATGCCCATATTTTACCCATATTTCAATGCTCTCCGAGTCAATCGGTATGCTATCTACATGTAACATCATGAAACAGATTTGAAAATAGGCCACCGACAACGAAACCAAAATGTAGTATTTTATTTCCCCTCAATTGCATTGGTGTGTTGGAACTTCATCCAGATAGATCTAAATGCTCACCCAAAGCACGTGAAGCTACCAAGTCCCTACTTTATGAAATCTTGTTAAGATGTTAGCATGCATGTTCATATTTACCATTATTAACACATACAATTCAGGTATAAGTCATCACAAACATTAAAGAAAAACACATGTAATAAGGAAACATAAAAATTCAAATAATAATTAAGATCAAATTCACCATACAAGTACCATGATCAAAGACATCAATTACTAGGATCCAACTACACTATCCATTGATAACCAAAATATTACATAAAAACTCGTATACATAACCATAGTTTCTAAGAAGTCATGCACGTTAGAACATCGAGAGCAACATGATAGTACAATACATATGGTATCTAATACATGGTCATCTAAACTATAAATAACCTATTACATAAAGGGGGGACTTTCCCTTCACCACCCATGTATCTCAAAATCGACTGAATGCTCAAAAATAGCCATACACATACAAAAGCAACTAGAGCATATGCATGTTGGCCTAATAATAGATTAGACCTATAAATAAAATCTTCTCTAATCCTATTATTAGCTCAAACTACGCATGACCTTTGACCTTCACATGCATGTGATTTATCTCCCAAAATAGATGTTCCTTCATCTCCAAGTCTTCATGCTTTCTTCTAAATCTGGAACATTGCTTGAACACCACTTAATCTTGACATAGTTTATTTTTAGCCCATGGCCCCAAAATTGGTGAGTCATGGATATTTTCTTCTTGGGCACAGCCTTTCCACATTGTCTATTTTGTTTGTCAACACACCTTTGTGCATGCCTTGCACTTGACTTACACCCTCAAATTTGGTATATATTTAGTGCATTCTATTATGTAACATATTCTTTTCATGGTTTCTCTAGAATAGTTCCTTCATGCTTCATAAATCTCATCAAAAGTGGCCTTGGAGATGTCTCTAACTCCTATTAAGATAAAAGAATCCATATCTTCCTCACTGAGTCCTTTTAAAAAGAGTAACTTGAGAGATTAGGAGGTAACCTTGTGTTTCTTAACTTCTAAATGTAAAATAGGAATTTTTCTAGGCAATATTCTAGCGACTTATCTTCTTTCTGTGTCATCTCGAAAGTTCATATCCTCCTCTACTACTTGCATACAATAGTCTTGGTACTTGGTCATAAAAATTTCCTTCATCTGTGGTAGTAATGTAACATCTCTTCCAAGGTTCATAAACCATCTCAAGGTTGCATCCTTGAGTATAGTAGAGAAAAATTCATCTTTTGTGCATAATTTTTGTAATCATAACTCTTGCATAAGACATCAAAATAAAAACAACAAAGTGTCTGGGTCTTCAGTCGTAGATCCATGAAAATTAGCAAGAGATGATGGAGAGATGTTATTCATAACAACATGCTAATTATTATTGGAGATAAGAAACAAAAATGTTCTTAGTTCCCCTACTTCCACATTTTGAATCACCTCCTCGACATGTTTGGTTGTTCAAAACAACTTCAAAACATTCACTTAGGATGGGGTGTTCTATCAGCAAACCCCGTATAGAAGAGGATGTTTCTTCTTTAGAATCGAAATTAATTTATACTATTTGAGGAATTGGGTAGGAATCTACCATGGGTCAAAATCACTCACTTACTATTACATTTTTACTACCAAGTACGTTATTTTATATATGGATTTCATGTAAGAAGAGTAATCACTAATGGCTCATCCCTTAGTCCTCTCATCATTTAGTTAGTCATTTTCATCACTTGTTTGGAAAATCATCAATTTTATACATAGTTTTAGACATCTCTTAGTAGGTCTTAGCTGTCATTATTTGGTTATTTGTCATCTTAGTCTCTGGGCTAGGGTGCTTGGAAAGGTGTTGGGGCACTCGTTGGCACCTTGGTCATCTTTTGAGTGCCCCGATTCTGTTGCACTTTATTCACATTTATAATTTAAAGTTTGGTTTTATGGTTTTTATCTCATTCCCATTGGTGCTATTCGGCATTTTTGGGAAATTAATGTCGAAATTTGAATAAGAGATTCGTATATAAACTTAGCATACTCACTATCTTAACAGGGGACAATGTACTATCAAGAGCTAGTTATATACTAAGGCAAAGGACTACATTTGGTCATCTTATACATCTGCATCACACAAGAATAGGGGAAAGGGTTGTATTCATTCTATTCCATCCACCATTTGCATTTTACATCTAGTTATTACCGCATACTTCTACGTCATTGATGTTAGGGCACATAATTGCACACACAAGCACACAGAAATACATTCGGTCTAAAATGTAGTGCAATTCTTATTCGTAAGCCCACCATTGTGGAAACTAAGGTTAGATCAACCCCTTCATTTTTATCTTTCTTTTTTAGAGATTTGATGCTTTATACGGGGTTTTGCAGGTAAGTATTCATCACATAACTACAACGACATAAGTAAAGGTATTTCGAAAACCAAGTGATCAAGAAAAATATATTGCAAAGACCTTGTGCCACTACCATATTTAAATCCTAGCTTTTCTATAGACAGAGTGCCTATATTATAGACCAAGGCACACCAATCCTCTCAGGCGCCCTAGTATAGACATATCTTCATTTTCGCAATTTCCTCGGTAGCACCATTATTCTGTACCCTGTTCACACATCATCTTGTCTAGTCCTACACATGATGAGGTAAGTCAATTTCTAGTTAGTACCCTATCCCTTCTCATTTCCATTATTTCGTTTCATTTAAGATATCAATAAAAAGTATTTAGTACTTACATTGCATTTATATTAGTTGTTTCATTGTTGTTACTAGTATAGATTAACATAGAAAATTCATATTTTAGTTAATCACCTCTATTACTACATCTACCTCATCTAGACCAAGAGGTGCTAGCTGTTATGATGTGGTCCTTGGTTCGGACCTATCCCTCCTCGGTGCTTTGATAGCTCTTAGCCATATATATGGCTTTGGGGGCACATCATGAGTCATACCAATCTGACACGATACCCGCTCCACCTAGAAGAGCTCTGCCACACTTGGAAATCTATCCTCTAGCCACATCATCCTCTGAATATACCGTAGCTCTATAAAATCCTTGGTTCATCCTCCATAATCATGGTATGGCCTCCATGTGATGGCATTGGGCCCCATCCTATCGATCGGTTCCCTGTAGGTATCTGTATCCATCCTACGCCCACAGATGTTATTCCACCTCCTCGGGTATATCTTGGGTCTATCCCACTCTACTCGTGGACCCCTAACTAGCCTCAACACTACTATGTGCTCATATGCCCACACATGTAATAGCGTTGTAGCTTTATCCCACCTCCATGCTCATCATGAGTAAAACGATACAAATCTTTGTATAGATGTGCCAATACACATTGTGCCCATGCATATCTAGTATTCTCCTCCTCTATAGGTCGGCATATGTCATGCATCTTATATAAGATTCCCACACCACCTCCCTCCACCGCTATAGATGAAATAATAACAACCTCTATGAATTTCCATAAACACAAAACACTAGACCTCATAATACTATCTATACTGATATGAGCCTTGGCAGTGTGTTTGATTCCCTACAAAATACCATATTTTCACTTGCATCTGCCTATCTTTCCTCCAAAGGAATCAATTGTACCCTCTCCCCAACAACTATAAACCATAATATATGATACACATCCTCCAATGTAACAATCATATCCCCTATAGAAACCAAAATCTACATGTTTTTGCAGACACCGTCTGTCACATAGAGAAGTCAACATCAACATATTGTGGGGCACATCCCCCATCCACAATATATTTTGTAGGTCGGCATGGTCCATAACATCCCAATCATCATCAGAAAAACCCAATCCAAGCAATGTACTCAAATGATGCCCACCATGGAACTCCCACGAGTGAATATCCCTCTACACACAAAAATAACAACAAACATTGTGTTAGAACACCTTATAATTACAAATAAACTCACTTATCATAATTATATCCATTAAAAATATCATTTTTCATTGTTCTAGACCAAATACACACATTCTGACCAAGGCGCCCAGATGCGGAATTAGGGTGCCTAGGAGCGGGACACTAGCTCCCGGATCTGGCACTTTTATCCCAAGGGTCACTAGCATCCTCACTACTATTGTCTAAGTCAAAAATGTTGAGAAAATAAAAAACCCTCAAATTTACAAAAATACACTAAAAATGACTACTACACCCTAAAATTTTCAAAAACAAGGCACTTACCAACTCCGTAGTCGTGTGGGACACTATGGTTGTCGTCACCCTCTCAAACCAGCTAAGATGTGTTACTCTCACTTACGACATTTTTTCTCACCTCATGTTCACTCCCACAATCATGCAAACAAAAAATAAAGTTACTAATTAATTTTTCACTTTACTATTTATAGTTCCTCTTTCACCTACATTACTATAGTCATTATTTCAGGCGCATTTCCACTACTAATACACATTACACTATTTTGATCATATCTTGAGCATTTCTACTCGATTTACACCCCATTTGTGGATTTCTTTTCATAATTACACCTACCACCACACTATACTAATTACACATGTATTATCTCTCTCGATGTTTTTTTCTATTTGACTCATCCACATTTTTGCAATTTTTACCACTCTCCACATACCAACTATACTTTCGGCTTAACGTTCATTTTTCTCATCACTTCCCCTTTCGGGGAATATCATTGGGGTCATCCTATAATTCCCCTTATATAACCATGCATTTAAAACCCTACCAAGGAAAAAATTCCAAAAAAATTACTAGTTCACAAAGCGTGAAATCTCAACATTAATGCCCCTTAATGACGTGTCAGGCAACAAATATACAAATTTTCTATTTAAAATTTCATCACTTCCCCCTAATGACCTAACCAGGGGTAATAAATGATTAAAAACCTTTCACCAAATTCTATTGATTCCTCCTAATGACCTAATCTAGGGGCAACTAGCGTAAAACCTCTCCATGAATAATCAATCAATTAACATATTCAAGTTTCTAACAATAAAAAAACATATCATTTAATCAAATATAATGTAACACAATTGGCCTCCCAAATGACCAAACTTGGGAGTTACGTGTGGCCTCCTAGATGACCTAACTTAGGAGATTACATTCATTTCTCGCTTCTAGATGACCTAACTTGGAATCCATCTCACATTCCACATTCACTTCCACATGACCTAGCTTGGATGTTATCACATTGCGGCGATACCCGTGGAGTGGGGGAAAGAGTGTCTTTCCAATACCACTCCTATATGGGTCAATTATTTGATCAAAATTATTTGGATCTAGAAAACCATCAAATATCTTATATGAGTCCATCTGCGGTAGTAGCTAGATCTCGAGGATGTATATAGAGATTAGATAATAACATAATTTTATCTGCACACTCTTCCTCTGGCGGCATGACACCCAAATCCTCTAGTTAATAATTCATATGCATACATTCAGGTTGGTAACTGATCACTCCCTACCCCATCTCATCATCATCATACAATGTTCGAAACCATCTAACATTACAATCATCACTTTCATTTAGCACACTTCATCACAACATTACATTTTTGCTATATTGCATGGATCAACCCGTTGATCCATGGTTTGGCATGCTTTTGGTCATTTTGGAATGCTTCTATTACAAATATGTGTGTTCTACTACAACATGGGATTCTCTGGATTTATCTTAGGTACGCATCTCTATCTACTTTATGTTATCGAGCTTTCGCTCACTAACATAAAATGGGGGAAAATGTAGTCACAAAATCACACACTTACTATTACATTTTTACTGCCAAGTTTTTTTTTCATAAATGGATCTCATGTAAGAAGATTATTCACTAATGGCTCATCCTTTAGTCATGTCATCATTAGTTAGTTGGTTATTTTCATCACTTGTCTGGCATGATCATCGATTATATCTGCACAGTTTTAGTCATCTCTCAGGAGGTCTTAACTGTCATTATTTGGCAGTTTTTCATCTTTAGTCTCTGGTGCGACTTGAAAGTTGTTGGGGCACCTATCAGCACCCTGGTCCTATTTTTTAGTGCCCCAGTCCCAGTTTCACTTTATTCACATTTAGAATTTGAGGTCGGTCTTTATGGTTTGTTATCTCATTCCCTTAGGTGCTAATCGACTTTTCAGGCCATTATTATCAAAATTTGGAGAAGATATCCCTATATAAACATAACACACTCATTATCTTAGCATGGGACAATCTACTATCAAGAGCTAGATATCTACTAAGGCAAAGGACTGCATTTGGGAATCTTCTACATCTACATCACACAAGCATAGGGGAAAGGGTTGTATTTATTCTATTCCATCCACTATTTGCATCTTACATCTAGTTATTTCCCCTACTTCTGTGTCATTGACACTAGGGAACCCTAGGAACATAATTGCACACACAAGACATGCGTAACTACATTAGGTCTGAATGTAGTGCAATGCTTAGTCATAAGCCCACCATAGTGGAAGTTAAGGTCGTCCCCACCCTTCATTTGCATATTTATTTTTAGGGATTTGATGCTTTGTATGGGGTTTTATAGGTAAGTCTTCATCACAAAACTACAATGACATAAGCAAAGGTATTGTGACAACCAAGTGACCAAGACAAAGATATTGTGAAGACCTTGCATGACACTTATCGATTCATTTTTAAGTTTTTCTATCTAGACCCGAGCACCTTGATTACGGACTAGGCCCCTAAGCGCCCAAGTCCTCTCCAAAGTACCCCCATACAAACATACCTTCATTTTTGTAATATCCTGGTAGCATTGTCATTCCCTTCCTGTTCGCACGTCATCCTATTCAGTCCTACACACAATGAGGTAAGTTAATTTTAGGTTAATACCCTATCCCTTATCATTTCCATTATTTCATTTCATTTAAAATATCAAATAAAATTATTTAGTACTTACATTGCATTTATATCAGTTGTTTCATTGTTGTTACTAGTATAGATTAACATAGAAAAATCATATTTTAGTTAACCAATGGGCATCTCTAGGAAAATGCATACATCAAGTGACTCAACTCAATCAACATTTTTAGTGGGGGTTTAAAGGAAAAATTTCTACAACCTAGTCTATTCTAATAAATTTAGAAATACAAACCTCACAAACTCCTATAACTCGAAATATTCCTAGAAACTACACCAAAAATAGTGGTGTAAATCAACTTACGAAATTAATATGTTGTACATCGAATCACATTCATTTAATTATCAAACTAGGGACATAAATTAAAATAATGGTGGTGTTGTATGCACAATTAGAATGATTTGAGAGGTTGGAAATGAAATAGTTTGTCACGAAACAATTCTCGAAGTAAAGAAAAACTCAGAATTAGAAATAAACGACTGCTAAATTCTTATAACAAAAAAATAGTTACAGATTCAAAAAGAAAATGGTTCCTAAGTAAGTATGCATTCAAAAAAATGGAGGGGATGTAATAGACCTCAAGTAGTTCCTGTCTTGGGTGTTAATCCCTTCCTAAGTTTGTGACTTGGAACTAAATAACATAACTCATATTCTTTTATTGATTTTTAGAAAACATTACATTAGGAACAAAAGATCAAAGTGATCTCTGTTCTTTGACTCTCTAACTTATTCTCTACAACTCACTAATTAACTTTGAACTAGGAACTACGTTACTAGGCACCAGCCTTTTCCTTTATACCTCATCATTACAACATGTGAGAAGAAGAAGAATACAATAAGGAGTCTTCAATAGAATGAGTGAAAGATTCAACACATGTTTGAAACATATAACAGGTGTTCAACTAATCAATCAGTTCTTTGTGAAACACACAAGTGTTAATCTAAAAATCAGTTCTTCATCAATGAACAAATCAAAGACTAATTTGTCTCTTAGTATACGACTTTCATGTTGTAAGTGATTCTCCAACGACGAGTAAGGAATTAAGTACCATAACTCCATGTTTCCAAAGATCTTCATTAATGTAGAACTTTTCTATGGATGGCTTCCTTTGACTACGAATGAGTTGTTATGGATAGGTTCTTTGGTCATTTAGACGAGTTGTTGTGGATAGGTTACTTCGTTGCATATGGAAAATTACTCACAACCAAGAGTAGCATCAACACATATAAAATCATCCAAACAATTTATTGGGATAAAAAGAATAAATGCACACACATTATCACAAAATAAAGACAATTAGAGATAACTATATAGTGTCTTTGAGATTTCAACTTGAAATTTGGGACCACCCCTTTTAAAAAAAATCATTTTGTTCCTAATGTATTTGAATTTTTTTTGAAAAATGGAACAATAAATATGCATTTCAAAGATATCCTTACTTCATATTTACTTGGTGTGAATGGGTTGTTGTACTATAAAGGTAGATTGTGTATTCCTAACCTTCCTAACTTAAGACCAAAAATTTTAAGAGATTATCATTATATTCCTATAGTTTGACATCCTACATTTCAAATGACATATTTATTTGTTAAAAATAATTACTTTTGGCCTAGAACGAAGCAAGATATTATAAAGTATGTACAATCGTGTATTACTTGTCAAAAAGTTAAAACTGAATTGTTGAATCCTATTCATTGGTGTTTTCATTGATGTCAAGTGAAATTGATGGAAAATGAGTGAATGGTGAAGTGAAGCTTAGTCAGAGGCATGAAGGTTGATTGGTAGTGCCTTCTCAGTGGTATATTGAGCATTCAAGATGGTTTCAATGTGTTGCAGGCTTGGTTAGTGAGGTAGAAGTCTATTGCAGGTATGGAAATTGATGGCATACATGACTAAAATGTTCTATAGGTCATATATGATGGTACTCACATGGGAAATAGCTCTTGGAGTTGGAATTATCAATTGAAATTGGCTCATTTAGGCCTAGTTCTAGAGCCTAATGAGGTGTAAGAGCTAATTAAAGGTCACAAAATACTAGGTATGGAAGTAGTATAGGAACATTTCCTAGGGTATTTATGAGCATCCAATAGGTGTATTTTAGCTCCTAGAGGAAAATTTTAAAAGTTCACCAAAGTTTGCCTTGAGGACTGACAATGTAGGTTGATACAAATGAGATAGGTATAAGCTATACAACAAAAATTATGGTTAAACAACTCATTGAATGTGTAGAGGGTTTTCTTTAGTGCTTCATGCAAAATTTCATCAAATTTTTAAGAAGTATGTGGAAGTTATGTAAGTTTTTCTAAAACAGGTTTCTTAAGGAATGAAAACTGGGCTCTCTTTGACTTCTTAGCATCTAATAAAAATTCCAATTCTTCTTTGGATAAATAATAGAAGGGATTTTTAATAGAACTCCAAGACTAATTTTGCAATTTTTTGAAGGAAATTGGTTGAGAATCAAAGAAGTTATGAACATTTTTCTAACAAGATTTTTCTCTCTCTAGGTCTTCTTCTTGAAGCGGTAAGTATAAAGTGAGTTATTTTGACTTCAAATCATGTTTTAAAGTTTTGAAACTTCTCACAAGTATTAAATACTATCTCTAATCTATTTTGGTGATGGTTATTTTACTCTATTGTAAATGTATTGTACGGACTATAACCTATCTTTGTAATATTTTGTGCATTTACAACCCTATTTTGAAGGGTGACAAGGAACTTGAAGTATATCTATGTGCACTTGAGTTGGAAATATTCTCTACAAGTCACATGTGTTGTGGTGATGATCCTATTATGCTCAAATGATAAGTCCTACAATCTAGTTCTTAATACTCCATTGATCCCTAACAAGAACTTTGTCAAAAGAATGTAATCCGATTTGCTCTTGACAAACTTATCCCTGAAACATATGCATTAAAACCATTTGGGGTGGTGATTTTACTTGAAAAGGAAAAGTAAAAAATTATGGAGGAAATCTCACTAAGGTATCTCAGGTAATTGGGTAAAGTCTTTATTCAGTAATCCATCAAATGCTCAAGACTGGGTTGGTTCTTCTTGGTGGCAATCTTGGTGATGAGCATAGTTGATCTAAAACCATGTTGCACTTCTATAGATGGAGGTTTTGGAAATTGAGGAAATTTATTTCTTTAAAAGTGTTACTCTTAATGTTTTTCATGAAAATGAATGAATAATTATTTTGAAATTCTTTTTACACAATCTCACTTTGAAAACAAATTCGCATAGTTTGAGTTATACTAGTTCTTCAACATGTCTCTTCCATTATTTTAGTGATCTTGGTTGATGTAGAGAATGGAATCATACAAGGAATTTCTCATTATGTCTTATGGACAATAAGAACTGGATATGTAAAGTGTGTTATCTCTTGAAGATGACCTATATTCTTCTATGATAGTTAGACTTGTAAGACTCCTTAGCCAAATTATTTTGAAGCTTCCTTTCCCTGATAACTACAAAATGAAGATTGAAAACTACAACAAGAAATTTTTTGAATTGATCATCAAATTAAAATTCCATGTAAGTGAAGGAATAAGGTGAATGAGCTCTCGGAACATTGAGCTAGGTTTTATCACTAGAAACCCTTCTTGTACATAGAATTGAAGAATCAAGCAAAGATGACATCATGGAAAAGGGTGTATATGATCAGCTCAAATTGAATATTGTATGTGATGGAGTGTCTTATGCATAATCAATCCCTCCTCTGGTTCCATTGCAGGTTTCATCTATGTATGCTTTTGAACGTGATGTACTCAATACACTTATGATATCCATGATGCTAAGTATGTTGTTTGTTATGAATGAAAGGAATGTTGATTTATATGAATGAAAGGAATGCTTATTAATATGAAATAAATGTTTATTGGTGATGTGAGGATCCTAAAAATTCACTCACTTATAAGAATGATTTGGGGCTGTGAAAGTAATTCATACAACACCAAAAGTCTTGAGGCCTATGTTGCAAGTGAAAGAGAATATGAGAGGTTATCAAGAAGTTAAAGAGTTGTGTATAACATATGTTTAGGTGCATAATAACTGAATTTAAGGACTAATTATGTCACATGAGACTTAACTCTCCAACCAAATTGTCGGACCAATCATGTCGTATAGAAAAATTGATTACGAGAGGAGAGGTCAACACAAGTAAAAAAATGAAGGGGTATTATGATAGTTACGAGATAGTTATAGTTCAAGTGTTACATCTTCCTTGTATGTACATGAGATATTAAAAAACACAAAGAGTTGTTTATAATGAAGGTGAACAATCACAAGACTAAGCTTGGCTTACTACAAAAGGAAAAAATGTTGGTAATGTTATGTTAATGATGATTGGGTGAGAACTAGGAGTAAATATGATAAGGTGAATAGATAAAAGGTTTTTTGAAAAGGAGACACATGAAGTGAACCAATTTTATGTGCAAATTAAATTGGAAAAGATCATCTACATGGAGAAATGTGATTAAACAAAATGTAATATCCTAGTGTAATATATAATGTTATGTAAAGCAGTAAATAACAACTAAATAAATAAAGGAAATGACTCAAGAAACTAAGTAAATAGAAATGTAAAACCCTAATGTGTAAGAGAGGGTTAATAAGTCCTTAGCTGATTTGACAAAGATGTAGGGTTGTGTCATAGTGAAAACCTTTTGAACATGAGGAGGAAACGACCACACATAAGCCTAAAAAAGTATATATTCAAGCTCTTTGACTAGAATGGAGTACCTAGAAAGGGATAAAGGCACCCATGGGTGTCTTTGTATAATATTTAGATGCTCTGGTCTGCGAAAATGGCCTAAAACCCTCCTTTTATGTGACACTAAGTACAATCTTGCCTTTGTTTTCCTATCGCGTGAATAATTCTAAATTGTGTTGGATGTCGTTGTAAATCAAAGATAAAGAAAGCACCTGCAAAAACCCCGAAAAGGCATCAAAACCCTAAAAAAGAAAGATGCATTAAAGGGATCGGACTATCCTCAATGGAAAAAATGGTGAACTTACTAATCTTGGTGGTTGTACTACATCTTAGACCCAATGTAGTTTTAGGTGTGTGTGTGTGTACAAATCATGTCGTAGGATGCTCTTGTGTCAGTTGCACTTTGGCCCAATAACTAGATGTAGAATGTAGTAAATGTGTGCATAAAAACAATAGAATCCCCTCCTATGAAGTGTGATGTAGATGAACTAACCTTGTGTGCCTTGTGATGGAGTTAGATGGATGCAAATGTAGCTTTAGGTGCCTTTGATGGATACAATTCTAGATGGTGATAGCAGATGTTTAGTGCTTGGTCCCTCATTATGGTCTCATAACTTTATATTTACATGGTTCTCTTGATCTAATTTTGTAATTAAACCTGAAAAGGCCAACTACTAAAAAAATGGAAAGCTTAAACGACTAAAAATTTCCCAAAATATGGAAGCAAAGTACAAAGAGGACCAAGGCGTTTGGGGTGCCCAAGTCTGGCCGGGCACCCTAGTCGGGAATAAGAATAATGCAAAATGAAAAAATACATTGGGAAAGTATGGTGAAGGATCCAAAGTGACGACACAAGAAAAGTAAAAAGGCTAAAGAACATGGGTTAGTTAATACTTTCTTCACTCAAAACCATATGAATAGTAGTATGAGACCGAGACTAAATATTGATTCAAAGTGCATGACTTAGTGACTACAAAAAGGTAGTACTTAGGGTAGAAAGTTATTCTTGAAGTCTTGAGAGGAATTTTCTAAGAGAAGGGAGTGAAGGCACGAATATTATGCTGTGTAAGTTCAAATATTACTGAAGTATATGTTTTTGAATAGAAAAAGGTTTGAAAGTGATTGAATGCATTGTAAAGAGTGAATGTTTGAGAGAATAAACAAAATGGGATGTATGTCAAAACCTTGTGCCATGAAAGTCACAATAGGTTGAAGACGGAAATGTAACCTAAAAATGTAGATCAAATGAATTGTGTCCTATAGATCCTTGTTGCATAGAGACCAAGAAAAGGATGAAGATGAAAACAAAAGAATTGTGAGTCAATTTAGAGGTCGATGCTCAATTATTTGAGACAATAAGTCATGTATGATCAATTTTTTTGTCAAGTCTAAGTTGTAGCTTAGCAGGTGGGGGGAGTTGTAGCTTCCCTGTGACTTGAAACTCACTAAAGGTCAGTTGTTGTTGAACCAAATTTTTGGAGTTGAAGCTTCCATATAGGTTGAAGTTTATCAAAACTTAGTAGCAGCTTGGTCAAATTTTAGAGTTGCAACTCTAGGTTGAGTTGAATCTCAACCATGAAATCAATGTAACAAATACATGACAATTTTTCCTAAGAAGATTTCTTGGTTTCATTAAATTTTTCACACTTAGGTTTCCCACATTAAATTTTGTGTCTCTGTGTTCTCTCATATTATTTTCTTGTATATGTTTTCATGTGGTCTTCATAGTAAGATTAAGGAATTGGAAATGTCTATAAAATTTTGATTAAATACTTGATTCACCTCCCTTCTTAGTGTCATATTTTCCAACAATTGGTATTAGAGCATGGTACTCTGAATTAGTTTTATATCACCTAATTTAGTTGAAAAATTGAATTTGTTTTCCAAAAAAATCAAACCCATTGCTTTAGAAATGGTTGGTGGTCAAATAGTAAGACAAGAGCTTTGGTGGATGAATTATATTATCAAATTGATAATGTTGTATCTCGTGAATACTTTCATGTATTTAA
This sequence comes from Taxus wallichiana var. yunnanensis, assembly GCA_018340775.1. Classification (NCBI taxonomy): domain Eukaryota; kingdom Viridiplantae; phylum Streptophyta; class Pinopsida; order Cupressales; family Taxaceae; genus Taxus; species Taxus wallichiana. The sequence continues at coordinate 8,414,702 of CM031242.1, read as the reverse complement.
CTTAGGTTAATATGATGCCATTTTGGAGATGACCTCACAGTTAGAAAATAATCATGCTCTTATAAATATGAAAATAAAGAAGTGTGTATTCAAGATCAATATAAATTTACTCATATTTTGCAAGGAACTAAAATACAACTAACTTTAAAAACTATTTCTATTGCTTGAATTAAAAAAGTCTTAAATAAAAATGTAAATTTTTCTCGTGTTGTGATTACTAAAAAAATGATAAGATACAAGTAGATATAGATGTTCACCTAGTAGACCAAGAATTTATGCATGTTCAACCTTCGATGTTGAAGAGTTACAACCTAGGAGATCTGTAGAACATGTTATTGACCTCATTCCTGGAGTTGAACCAGTATCAAAAAAGAAACTTATAGGCAATCTATCCTTGAATTAGCTGAGCTAAAAATATAATCGCTGAATTATTCAAAAAGGAAATGTTAGACCTAGTGTTTCTCCCTAGGGTGCACTAGTGTTGTTTGTATAGACAATTGAATAAAATAACTATTAAGAATACATATCCTTTACCTAGAATTGATGATTTATTAGTTCAATTGAATGGTGCTAAAAAATTCTAAGATTGATTTACATTCTGGATATCATCAAATTAGAATAAAAGATGTTGATATTGCAAAAACTGCCTTTAGAACTAGATATGGACATTATGAATTTGTTGTTATGCCTTTAGATTAACAAATTCCCAACCACATTTATGACATTGATGCATGATGTTTTTAGACCTTTCTTAGATGTGTTTGTGATTATATTTTTAGATGATATTTTGATCTATTCTAAAAATGAAGAAGAACATGAGAAACATGTTAGGTTAGTACTTAAAACTTTAAGAAAACATCAGTTATATGGTAAGTTAAGTAAATGTGAATTTTTTAAAACTGAAGTCTCCTATCTAGGACATGTTATCTCTAAAAAGGAATTGCACTAGATCCTTCTAAAGTAAAAGTAGTAAAAGATTGGGATATGCCTAAAGATGTACAAGAAATTAGAAGTTTTCTTGGTTTATCTGGATTCTATCGAAGATTTATTAAGAACTATTCTAAAATAGTTACTCCACTCACATATTTAACAAAGAAAAGTAACACATATATTTGGTCTAAGGAATGTGAAATTTCTTTTAGTAAATTAAAAGAAGCATTAACCAGTGCACCTGTATTATGTATTCCTAATTTTTCTAAGCCTTTCATTGTTGTTGCTTTGATGCTTGTGGTTCTGGTATTGGATGTGTATTGATGCAAGATAATAGAGTTGTGTGTTTTGGATCTAGAAAATTATTGCCTACTGAAAATAACTATCCTACTCATGATTTGGAATTGTTAGGGATTATTCATGCTTTGAAAATTTGGAGACATTATTTGTTAGGCACAATTTTTTTTGAAAATGGATCATAGAGGTTTGCAGTATATTTTTACTCAACCCTTATTAAATATGAGACAAAGAAGATGGGTAGAATTATTAAGTCAATATGATTTTGAAATACAATATGTACCTGGTAAAGAAAATTTGGTTGTTGATGCTTTAAGTAGAAAAATAATGTGTGCAAATGCTTAGAAAGAAGTCCATTTGAACAAGAGATAAAGGATGCATTGCCCAATGATAGTTATTTTGATGAATTGTATTCTGGTTTGAAAAATGGAACATTAAATATGCATTTAAAGGATAAACTTACTTCTTATTTACTTGGTGTGAATGGGTTTTTGTACTATAAAGGTAGATTGTGTATTCCTAATCTTCCTAACTTAAGACAACAAATTTTAAGAGATTATCATGATATTCCTATAGCTGGACATCCTGGATTTCAAAAGACATACTTATCTGTTAAAAGAATTATTTTTGACCTAGAATGAAGCAAGCTATTATAAAGTATGTACAATAGTGTATTACTTGCCAAAAGTTAAAACTAAACAATGTAGCAAACACGGTCAATTACAACCTTTGTATATTCCCCGATTGGAATTGGGAGTGAGTTAGTATGGATTTTACTACATGATTACCTAAAACAAAGAATGGTCATGATGTTATCCTTGTGGTGGTTGATAGATTAACTAAAATGGTGCATTTTCTACCAACCAAAAATCAAAACCTCTGCTTCGATATAGCTCATTTGTTTACTAAGGAAATTTTTCGTTTGCATGGTCTTCCTAAAGATTTAGTAATTGATAGAGATCCTAGATTTACTTCTTCTTTTTAGAGATCTTTTTTTGATGAATTGGGTACTAGTTTGAGTTTTAATATTGCTTATCATTCCGATTGGATGGACAAATTGAAAGGATAAATAGAATTTTAGAGGACATGATTAGAATGTATACAGGTGAAAAACCTGGAAATTGGGAACAATATTTGCACTTGATTGAGTTTTCTTACAATCAAGGTTATCATACTACAACCAAAATGACCCCTTTTGAAGTTGTTTATGGTAGGAATTGTACTACTCCAATTTCTTGGTCAAATCCAGAACATAGATCTTGGTATGTACAAATGATAACTTAAAAGAAATGGAAGATATTATAAATAAAGAAAAACAAAACATGAAAGTTTCCCAAGATAGGTATAAACATTGGGTTGATTTAAAAATATCTGTTAGAGAATTTGAAATAGGTGATCAAGTATTTATTAGAGTTAAACCTAAGAAAAGTTATTTAAAATTAGGTAAATATGTTAAATTAGCTCCTCGTTATTGTGGACCATTTGAAATTTTGGAAAGAATAGGAACTCTTGCTTATAGACTTGCTTTACCTCCTGAGTTATCTAGAATACATAATGTGTTTCATGTAAGTTTGTTAAAGAAATATGTATATGATGCTAACCATGTTATAGATTGGAAAAACATAGTTATTGAACCTATATGTGAGTTTAAAATTGAACTTGAATTGATTTTGGAAAAGGACTAAAAATCTTAGAAATAGAGAAATTAATGAGGTTAAAGTAAAAAGGACTTTCTATGATGTTGAAAGTGCTACATGGGAAAGAGAATATTTTCTGAAATATCAGTATCGTGCAAATTTGTAAGGAGATGATCTTGGAAGTGTTTTTTTTTCGAGGAAATATTCAAAAGGGTGAAGTGTAGAAATTTGACTGATACAGAATCTTGAACGGATAAGTGGATGCATAAATTACGTAAATACTTGCATACAATTGGTCCTTTATTTTGAAATATAGACGAGGGAAGCGAATCATTGACATTACGAAGAAGACTTTCACTAAAAATTAGAACTAAAAATGTTATAAAAAGAATAAATTCGGTGAGACAGAAGTTTGTAATGTGCGGCAGGCCGAAACATTAGTTCTCCTGCTTATCTGGTTCGCATAGTTTATATTGAAATTTGGATTTGGCATCAGAAAATCTGTCTAAATGGAGAGGTTCCGCAATGAACGAAGAGCCTATCTATCACACAAATTAGTAATGTTTGGATAGAATAGACAGCGAATATGAGAGAAAAATTAGCATCCAAATTGCAAGAAAGCCTGTAAATCGAAATCAAGACATAGAATAATCAGGTGCGGCCATGACTACTCAGAATTACCCTCCTTTCATAGCCATACCTCCTGGTGTGCCGGACCCGAACATTTCCTCTCCAGGGCACGGCGCTTATGCACTCAGTCCCCCAATAGTTTTCGTCATAGGGGCTCTGGGGAGCATATTTATGGTCGTCGGCTATTACCAGATTATTCTCAAGTACTGCTCTTCAATAATGCGGCTCCTCAGCAGAACAGGTAACAGAGGGCCCGCGTCGCTCGCAGCCGAAGATGCCCCCGGATTCGAACTCGGGCCTCGACCCCTCCATCATTGCCAGAATTCCCATGAAAAATTTCAACAGCAAAGACGCCTTCTCCGGCGCGGAATTTTGCTCTGTGTGTTTAACAGAATTCCGCGAAGGGGAGGCGGTGAGAGTTCTGCCCAAATGCGGGCACGCCTTTCACATTTCCTGCATTGGAATGTGGTTGCAGACGCGCTCGAGCTGCCCGCTCTGCAGAGCCGACGTAATGTTGGGGTTTTTCCACCTTCTTCATTTCGATCAACGCAAGGTCGACGAAGATCGTGATGCAAATGCAGGTTATATACCGCGGCGCCCCGAGATCGATTCCCGCGGCAGATGTGTTTCCTTACCCTTGTTTGAGAATTTGCACGAGGCGAATGCAGAGCGAGTTGGAAATGTTCAGAGGACGAGATCGTTAACGCATGTCGATTTCGCAGAGTTGGCGCAGGAGGCAGAATTATCGACTTCTCAGTGGTACAGGCGTTTTATATGGAGCAGGCCGCGGATGTCTTCGGAGCGTCAAGCCAGATTGTTTCGCGGAGAGGCTTCCGCCAATTTTAATGGCGGCACTGAGCCCCGCGTGTTGATGAGGCGGTCATAGATCTGGGCGGCCCTTCCGATTCCAATCTTCCTCGTGTCTCTAATGGCGGATAAGTCACAGATTAGTTATCAGCTCACCATTTCTGGAACTTCGGCAGGCTCAAAGAGATCCTTTGCTCTTCTTCTGGTTTGTCCATGAATTCATTTTTATTTTTAAATTGAGTTTCCCTTAATCGGTAGGAGACATTTAATTTATACTATAATAGATTAAATGTATTATTTTAAATATGTTGCAAAATTTGTTTGACAAACAAATTGGAAATTTATTTTAGCTTTTCATTGGATGTATGTGTAAATTTTTATGTGAAAATTGCATAATAGTGAGAGATGTTGTGTGTATATATACATACACAAAAGTATAGATGTGGAAAGTGGTTTTATATTTATATTTTAGTTTTATATTATGGAAAGTGTTTTATATTAACAATAGCTTATATCATTGTGGTTAGATGTAAACACGTATAACTTAGTAAATAAAATATGATTGTATAAAATAATATTTTACGAAATACAACCTCATTTCTATGATGTAAAAATTACTTATTTTGACTTCTATTACAAGTTGTTCTTATCACACACAATTTCCAAAAACACAAAAAATGATACAAGGTGTCCATATAAGCTTAGATGTTTATACCCTTGACATCTAAGCATATAGTAAACAAGAAGTTGAAGAGTAACAAAGGGGAGTTGATACATTTCAATTATGGAAGTTGAAGCATTTAGACTTTTGTAATGGTTCTTGATGGGTATTTTGAAAAAGTAACGAGCTCCATTTGAAGGGATCTTTAGTTGGATATCTAGGTTTGGCAAGTGAGAAGTTGGCTAGATAATAGTGTTAATTGATTCTTCTTCGTAGATGGTTAAGTTAGCTTGGAAGGTGATACTTGCTTGAATTATGAATATTTGAACATAAAATGTAGAGTTAAATTGGATGTTCACTAAAAATTGAAATGTTATCTTTCTATTGTTG